>JBAMBJ010001056.1:0-30629 GCA_037043495.1 Drosophila recens | reverse complement strand
AAATGTGTGCATGAAAGACCATAGAAGTTAATAGAAACAAAAAAAATGGTATCTCGGTATTCGTCTTTTTTCGTGAACATTTTCTATGCAAAAAAAAAAAAAATAGATATTCACCTGTAATAAACTACAGGTATACCAATGATAACTAAACTGTTCAATTTTTATTCTGATATTTTTGTTATTTTTCTTTACTATGAAATAAATTTTGCATCGATATCTCTCACATGAACCTTGCTAGAATTTTAAAAGTGTCAACACTTTTTGGGTTAAGAGAGTTTTGAATTAAATCATGAACCATGTACATACCCAATCATATATTGTATATAGATTCATTTTGTCTCCTGCTTCTCTTAAGGCATCACGAACTTAATTTTGGTCATTATCAATTCTCACTATTGGCACACAAACAGAGACCCAAAAAATGATCGCGGAGACATTTGCGACTGTCAATTATGCATATTTATTTTGTTGATTGTTGCTTCTCTATTTTGAGTTTTAGCTTTGCGTCTATTTCTGGGTCATTTGTTTTCAATTTAAACACAAAGAGGATTTTGCAGGTTATGTTTGGGGGAGAGATTTACGTAAAATTCGAACGATCACGATTGACTTTACTAAACTAAAACACGGACAAAATAAAGTGAAGTACGCGAAGCACTAGACCGCCATGTCTTGGATTTTCCGGTTTCTCTGAAATATAACTCAAGAACCAGAAAGTGCACCAAATTGAAGTGCAACCGATCAGAACAGAATCAGTTGCACGTAACCGCGCGCCCAATGCAACTGAACCGATCTGACGGGCCGACGGACGGTCGACGGTCTGACGAGTAGAGATGCAAAGAGAACACCATCGACATTGGTCTTTTATTTTTGGTTGTTGGAGAATCAAAAGAGAGCCAGAGACCCAAAAATAATGCTCACTCAAGCACAACACGGCATGTTTTCAAAATATACACACATGTATGTTTGTACATATGTATCTGGCTAAATGTAGATTTGTAATTGCAAGCAGACATTTGAAAACTAAATAGATAAACACATCTTAAAGTCAGAGAACACAGTTAATCTGTGTAGCAGAATAATACTAACAAGACATCTGGAGAAAAAAAACCAGATACACATAAGTACATTATGTCTACGTACATAAGTCTTAAGATATGGTAAAGAGCATCAAAACTCTTTTTGAAATACTACAATAGCTGAGAAGTTTCAAGCCAATTTTCTATAACAAGATCCATATGCATATCAAGTTTTTTGTAAAATGTTGACTCTCACAAAAACCAAATTTAAAAGTAACGTTAAGTGTGTTAGAATATCTTATAAAAAAAAGCCTCTTTACTTGGTACATGTCCCAAAATTTCTAATATCCAATTTTGTGAAAAAACAATATTAAATTTAACATATATTTTTTTTAAATAATAATATCTAATAAATAAGAATAACTTTTTGCGCAGTACCGAATGCCAAAATTTATTTTTAATAATTTATATATTAAATTTAACATTGTTCGTCACAAAATTGGATATTAGAAATTTTGGAATCTGGTCGGATTTTGATGAACGAAGTATCATTTGACGTGTATTTCTGAATTGGTTATGGAAATTTCAAAAGTTAATCATTTGATTAATCGATTATTTTTATTCTTCGTCGATTAATTGCAATTAATAATCGCGTAGCTTAAATTTATCATATAATTCTATAATCGATTAATACATTTTTTTTGCCATCCCTAGTCCTGACTCACTGACCGACCGAGAATCAACGTGTAGGCCAAACGGCAAAGCGTAGAAAGATACAATTTTCACAAAACATAGATGAGATAATTTCATCGTGCAATAAGACGGCGTTTTGCAAAATTCGACCTGTAAATGGGTCAAATTCGGGGTCAAAGGTCAGGAAATTGCTTAGTATGAAAAACTTTTTTGTTTCTTAAGATATCTCAACCAAACTCACAGATTGTATGTTTGTGACTGTCTCTTACATACTGACCAAATATGGTCCAGTTTGGATTACTATATCATAGTAAAAATGAACCTAGTTGAATATATATTTAATTCAAATAAAAATTCATCTCCTTGCAGAGCCTTAAAGATCGCTCAAGCCAAAGTCAAGCAAGCACAAACACAGCAGCAACAGCAACAAGACGTAAGTGCAAATGATGTTTAAGAAATTAAATACATGAAAAACCTTAATAAATGTGTAATTTAAGGCTGGACCCGCTGGCTTTTTGAAGAGCTTCTTCTAAACGGAAACGGAAACGGAAACAAAACCCACAAAAGAAGAAGAAGATTGAATATATACAAAGCAAATAGAACAAAGAAAAGAAAAACAAGCAAAAAAGCAAAAGAAAAAAGTTATAAGAATAACAAACAGCACTGTCTACTATTTTGTATACTACCGATACCGATACCGACTATGCAGTATTTCTTCTACTACTATGTACCACACACACACACACTTACACACAACACACTATACACAAACACACACATTTGTAAATGACATATGTAAATGCAAGAAAAAATTATTTGATATTTATTGTATTGTAATTAGGTTGCCGCTATACTCAAATTATGGATGCATTTATGTAAATGTCAGTCAGAAAACGTAACACGTTACGTCACGTAACGTAAGGTCACGTAATTTAGTAACTCTCTCTCTCTCTCGAACTTAAACTTAAACTCAATGTATACCCTTAAATGCCACTCTTACGTATACTCTATCCTTCTAACTCTCTCACTCTCTCCCACACACACCACCCAGACTCACAACTATATATTTGTCTCACTCTTACACCCACGATTTTCCGTCTTTCTCTCGCTGTCTCGCTGTCTAGTTAACTGTTGACTTGATCATTTTTATAAATTTTTGATCGATGCGCTAAAAAGTAGACTACACGACAAGTTTACACGTTGTGCGATTTCACGATATCACAATATCACGATATCTTTGAGAATCGCAAGTTCGATAAGAATAAAATCCCATCATTAGTTTTGCATACGGCGCGAATGTGATTCACAACCAAAACAAAAACAAAATAAAATATGAAACTAAAGCAAAATTAATAGTAAATCAATAATTATTTAATATACATAATTAATACCACATACGAGTATAATAATAATAAATTGTTAGGCGCTGATGACGTATACATAATTACTAAATTACATAATATTTGTAGTTATCGATATGCTAGCCTCTGTTATAGTTAGTTAAAACTGAACAATTGATGAAGACAAAAACCTAAGATCATGCCACATACAGAAAAACATACATACATACCTACACTGTACATACAGCATAGATGCATTTATCGTAATCGTTATCGTAAACGAAACAATATGAATACAAAAATATACAAATATACAAATACAAAAACAAAATAATAATGATAAAAAAGTAGAGCAATAATTTATACTAAATATAATACACGATACGATCATGATATGACGATATATATATATATTTATATATACATGATTATCTGTATATTGTAGTATATATATTATATTATATTGCGTAGCCTTTAGCCGTGTACCAAAGAGCAAGAAAAAACAGCAAAAATACAAGAAATATGCCCATAGATTCGAATTATTCACAATAAATAAAAAATTATTGAAATTGAAATTCTATTTTAATTAGTTAAATATACATCTATCATACTACAAACAATTTGCATACACCTACTACATCTAGATAAAATTCTACTCTGGACACCCTACTCTCCATACACTGAGCGAAATGAGCTTTGAGGCGACTCTATCAGTCGATAACTCTCAAAAAGTGTTACTGTTATCGAGCATATATACATACATACAAAAAAATTATACCATTTTATGATTTATTAATTCAATAAAACAAAATTTTTATCACTGCCAATTAGTCGAAAAAATTCAATTTCAATTTGCGAAACCAATAAGAATTATGCGTAGCTTATTTATGTTGCTGCTGCATTGCAATAGCGGTATTCCTGCTTGAATTATACGCATACTTGAAATTAACAAAGCAAATATTAACATATTGTTTCTGTTTGTTGTTACGCATTTAATTGTATAGAATTTAGAAGTTAGTTAGTTTAATAGGGGAATACCTCTAATATTTATTTGCTCCAAGAATCAAAAAGCCCAATGACATTCAGAAGAACAAAACAACAAACACAATCATATCATCTTACTGAATATCACTGAATAAACTGCGACACATGAGTATATGAATACACTCATGAATACATTCATTAAGCAAGCGATAAATTAAATAAATTAGTTTTTGTGCGTAGAGAAAGCAGTTTTGTTCTAAATCCCACAGATAACTTTCGATTATGAAGTAAATAAAATTAAATTGATGAATCGATAGCTAATCGATACCTAATCGATAAATACATATATCTAAACGACCAATTTAACTCGATTTGTCGCTGCAATATTAGTTTGAGAAGATACCCTCATAAGCATTATTAGTCCAAACTAGATATCGATTTATGCAAAAACAATTAATCGTTGCCGTTATCGCTATCGCTATCGTTATCGTTGTCGATATCGTTACCGTTATCCTTACCGCTTAGGCAATTAGGCAAAAAAGAATCATACCTTGTTATTCACACGTGTCTCAGTCAGTCAAGTACGTTATAGTAAACGGGTACTCGAATGTGTATTCAGACTATTAGAACGGGTACTCGTTCGTATTCACGTTATGTTACTTACATTTTACTTACGTATAGATCTGAGTTAGATCTGAGTGATCGTGATATCGAATGAATGGATGTATGAATGAGCAAATGAATGAGTATGTAATGAATACATTCATTCGATTCACGTTCGCTATGTGTACATAACTAAGGGCCCCCTATAAAGTTCCTAAACTAGGAACGACGGGTAAAACGCATTAAAACACGAGTTGCAAGTCAAGTAATAAACGTAATTAACGGTAAACCGACAAGTGTGTATATACTACAAGATAAATATACGATATACGATACATAATATATATACTATAATAATCTATAAATATAAAATACAAATATACTTAAAGATTAAGCATAACAGCAGCTGTATTATATATAACAAAAAACACATACAAATACTACTACTTATATATAAACATATATCTCTATATATATATTCTTAATCCATACCATTATCATCAACAACAACAACAAGACGAAGAAGTACAGTTAAATCCAGCAATTTAAGACAAATCAAACTAAACACACAACCAACAAATACACCAACAATTGACAATATATATATATATATAGTATATATATTACACACACACACTCACACACACACATAGTACCAGGGATTGCAAATAAAACTTATAAAATTAAAAAAAACCAAGCCTGAATTATCTGAATAAATCTGAAGAATCTTAAATTTACTTTTTGTGAATATAGTATCTTGGAAACATCATAATCTTCTACTATTAATTTTTTGACCATAAAATTATATTTATATTTAATATATTTAGCAGTTATTCTTTGAGTTTTAAATACAAATTTAAATTGTATTATTATTTTCTAGATCTTAATTTTTTGATAAAAGATCTAAAATAATTCTCATCTTAAAAATTGTATTTAGAAATCATTATAATCGGTACGGTCCCTGTAAAGTACACACACAGATACACACACATACTACAACAACTCGAAAGTTTAACAATAAAATCTGTTGGAAGCCAACATATCGGCGCTTAGAGCAAATGATTATATAGGTAAAATAAATATTTAACAAACAAAAAATGACATAGCATAGCACCAAAATTCGATAGCTCGATTATTCGATAATTCAAGAATATTATTCATTGATTTCACTCACTCTCGAGTTCTTTAATAGAAATGAAACAACAACACTTGCCTTTCAACTATGAATATGAACAAAAAAAAACTAAAATTATTATTAGCCTAGATAGTTTCAACAATAACAACAAAATAAGATTAAAATAAAGAAGAAGAACTAATGGTACATTGTCTATATACATACATATATATAATTATAAAGAGAACACACTTTAATCATATTATCCCCGCCGTCGTGTACCCAAAATTACAAATTACAAACTAAATTTATAAAAAAAAAAAAAAAGGAAAAGTAAATAATAAAAAATCGTACAAGAAAAGCTTCAACTTTTTCTATACAACAACAACAAAACTAGAAATTCTAATATGTAATTTAGGAAATTGTAAACTCAATATTAAACACACACACACACATATACACACTCACACACACAGTAATAAATGCATTAACTGTAGTTTATCAAGTAAGGCCAATTATGAATTTATTAATTACAAGAGAGAGCATGTAACACACACACACAAACAAAACAAATTAATTAAAATTTTTTATTTCAAGTCAAGTATATCCATTATTTTTTCCATTACTGTATAAACCTACAGATATTGTACAAGAGTATTTAAAAAGTATAGAAGAAACAAATAACAAATTAAAGCGCAAAGTATTTATTATTTAAAAAAAAAAAATGATAAGAAATCGAGCAAGAAAACTCAATGTCATCAGATAACGTAGGCTGAGAAATTCCACATACGATCATAATTTACGATAAAATCAGAACAACAACAACAATTTGATTAGCGAGCAATGGAAAATGAAAAACTAGGAAAAAAGAGGCATATAAAATTCGTGTAAACATTTTTTTAACAAGTTTGGTGATCTACGATATTGATTATTGATAAATGAATAATAAATAAAAATACTTATATATATATTATATATATATAGATAAGCCATTATATATATATACACATACATATACATATATATATTATACATATATGAACTACATAAGTTTACAAGGTATATGCATTAAACAAACAACAACAACAAGAAAATCGCAACCGCAGCAACTATAAAAAACAACAACATCAAAAACCAAAAACAATATAAGTAATAAAATAACAAAAGATAAAATTTAATAAATAAATAAATAAATTTATTATATACATACATAGAAGAATATTAAAATCGAGATGAAATGAGAGGTATGAAAAAAAATGGAAACGTTTATTTGAAACATGTTCATTATATATAAATGTCATTACAAATGTTCTTCAAAACTGCCTACCAATAAAATATATTTCAAATAATATGCATTTCATTGTGCAATCATTTTAAACAGTTTTTTTAAATGGTAAGTATTCGATTTTTTACATTTCTCCTTTATTCTTTTTTTTCAAATTGTTTTTGTTAAATTTTTAATTGATTTTGGAAAATTGCAAATTTTCACTTCAAATTTAGCGCGCATGCTTGCAAGCGCAGCCAAATAATCATTAGCAGATCTCAAATATCCAAAAAATTCAATATACGTTAAAAATAAACACATTCTAAGCTGACTCGTCTGGGAAATCGATGAGCATGGCCGTATCACCTCCAGCATCAGCAGCACTGGCGCAGGCATCGGTATTGGTAATTGTGCTCATTGTGCTGACATACGTGGCTCGGACCGGGCCGTTGTGATGGGCAGCTGTTGCGATGCTCCTGCGATGCTGCTGCTTGGCTTCAGAAAATCTGGTTGCGGTGCCTGCGCCGCTCCAGCTCCATGGCTGTGACTATGGCCAGAGCCATGATTATACTGTGATGCTTGTGCTGCTGATGATGATGTTGCTGTTGCTGCTGCTGTGGTAAGGTGCTAAGTAGGTGCCTTCAGAGCAATAAAATATAGTTGCGGCTCCATTGCCGGGGCATGTAAATTCATTTGATGCCTTTGAAAAAAACTATGAACTATGGAAATAATATAAAATGAATATGAATTTTCTGGAATAGGTGGTACTACTTACTATATTGAAATTATTCCTCCCAATCCTCCTCCATCTTCTCCTTCTTCTTCTTTTCCCGATACACCTTGTTTTCTTCCTTCTTTTGCTCCTTTTGCCGTTCCTTCCGTTCGGATTGTAGCTCCTCTTTTTTTAGTTGAATTTTATATAATAGTTCCGGATGTTTAGTCTGTAAAGAAACATAAACTTAAACGCGGTCTTTCCCCCTCCCCCCTCTTTCTCTTACCTTCACATGCCCCGGTACAGATTCCCCGTCTGGTTGCGTTGTATCCTGTAAACACGATGTGGAGAACATATAACACATAAAGCCATAAGTCTTTTGGATTCGTCCCACGACTTTTCAAATATGCCGCACTCCATAATTGGTGGAGAAGACATGTTGGGGTGGGTTTTTATTGAGCCGGCGAAAAACAAGTTTGGTCAAACTGCGCACTTTCTTCTTCTCCTCTCACATCGCATTGTGTAGGTCAGACGACGAACCGAGGAGCCCCAGAGGCGACAATCTGAGCTGGATGTTGCTCGAGTCAGGGTCGACAAATGGGCACGTTCCACGAATTCCGCACCATTGCCACTGAACACGTGTGAAACTGATAAGGCGCGTGCATCAGAATTAGGTTTTTTGTATGTTTTTTTCTTGTCCGCTGCGTTCTCGTTCCTGTCTGCAAGAGTTGAAAAGTCACTTTCAAATTGAAAATATTGCACCGATTTGTTTGGAGTTACCAATAATTATTTAAATTTATTATATTCGTTGGCATTTGTTACACAAAGTCGGATTTAATTTCTTTCAACTCTTTGTTTACGTTCTGTTTTGTTTTCTCGCGCGCACATTTCGTTCGTAAAGAAGAAGAAGAAGAACATGCGAGCGTCACACACAACACACACACAGCCAAACACAGAAAACAGAAAACAAACGCCAAAAAATCAGCCAATCAAAATGCGCGGCAAAGCGTCATCTACCGCTCTTTACGTTTTTGGTTCTCTTGCTATTGTTTTCTGCGCTTCCAGAGTGGATTAAGCTTCGACCTAAGTAACCCGGCAACTTATAATTCCAACTTTCCCATGAAAAGGAGTCGCGCCTTTACGCATTAAGGATCAGCTAGCATTCGTAATTATTATAAATGTATATATATTTTTTTGGCTGTGGTCAGAGTTTTCAGTTTTCAGCCTGCACGGTTGCCACAATTGGCGCTTTTGCACCAAAATTGGCTCTTTTTTGTCCTGTTGGCGCAATGGCACTTATTTTTTCGAATTGGCTCCTTTTTTCATCAGTTCAGAATTATTTTTTTGTATAGTTTGCTTGTTTTTCTCGTCCGCGCTGTTCCGCTCGGTCCGCGCACGGCACGTCACTTTTTCTACTAAACTGAAACACGAAAGAAGAGGGAAAACGAAGGAATGACAGAAAATATACATGACGAAAGAAGAGAGAAAGAGGGAAAATGACAGAAAATATACATGACATAGATAGCCGCACCACTCACTCCAATGTGCTGTGTAAAGCGCGCCCTCTCGCTCTCGCCAAACGAAAAACGTTTTCTGCGTCGTCTTCCTGCTCGTTCTGCGCGCCTGTCCTGAGAAAAAATTCTCCCGCAATCCAATATCAATTTTTGACATCAAAAAAGTGAAGTTTTTTTTTTTGAGCTGAGCTTTCGAAATTTGTGTCAGAGACATACAGAATTTTTCTCGATTTATTGACATTTTTTCGTTTCTCAAATTTCCTGTTATTTCTCAATGTTTTTGGGCTTTTTTCTCGATTTTGCCACCAAAACCAATTTCTAAATAAAGTTAATTATTTTACCTAATTTTGGATGTTTGTTGTTTTTTGAAATTGTTTCTCAGCTTTTTTAAATTTAATTTTTGAAAATTTCACGTTTTCATTTCAAATTCGCGCAATTTGCGCGCACAAAAAAAATGCAATCGCCTTCCCACGCAGCTCATATGTCGCAACTGCACTTTGCGTTAACATAGTACTGTTGACTTAAAAGTGCGCGAACATGAAGTTAACATATTTAAATATTGGCGCGCAAGTGTGCAATCGCCGCCAACTTCACGCAGCTCATATGTGCGCAGCTGCACTTTTGCGTTAGCATAGTACTGTTGACTTAAAGTGCGCTAACATGAAAGTTAACATATTTAAATAATGGCGCGCAAGTGTGCAATCGCCGCCAACTTCACGCAGCTCATATGTGCGCAGCTGCACTTTTGCGTTAACATAATGCGCGTTGTGAGACGGCAAGCAGCAGAAGCAGTGCAAGCTATTAGCATTCCAAGCAGTGCTTTTAAAATATTGGCGGGAAATTTTTTAAACTGAACATAATTTTTTGACTCTTTTTTAATCAATTTGGCTCTTTTTTGTTAGATTTTGGCTCAATCAGATTTTTTAAGTGGCAGCCGTGGCTGCCGGACAAACCACAGTTGAATAACGACATATTTTTCAATAAATATTCTTTACACACTTAAATAACAAATTCAATGGAATTGCATCATCTTAACCGACATGAAATCAGTCTTTTATTTGCAAGCATTTTCCCCAAATACAACACAATTCATTATGCGGCATTATTTATTTGATGCTCATGCAAACTGAATACAGAATTCCGAATTCTTTCCCGTTCTCATTTAATAGGCCCACAAATGGTGGGCTGTGGATGAGAAAGGGGGAAGATAGGAGGAGAAGTAACGGCAGCCAACGCAATTGGAATCGCAGTGCCAGCTGCCCTATAAAATATTAAAAGTCACCCACACACGCACAATCACACATTTATACAGATACATATGTACATACAGTACATATAAGCACGTACATGGCATGATGTAATCATAAGTATGTATGTAATTGTTAACGAGCAGTTTGACTGGGGTCACATGGAGCATGTACCGTTGGCACATACACACATACATATGCTTACTGCTTACACACACAAGCTTATGTACAGTTAGTTATTACTGCCCAGCTTCAATTGGATTACCGTCAAAAGCTCTGCGCAAGCTTTCGCCGCAACAGCAACGGCAGCAGCGACAACGACAGTGACAGCAAAAAAGCTTCAACCCCCGCACAGTTGGCGCATGTGCCTGCAGTCGCTATTGACGTCGAAGCCGACGTCGCTGCTTTGCTAGTGTGCTGACTTTTATCGATTGACCCAATTTCAGTGCAGACACACACACACATGTATACATAGTTGGGTTTCTTAACGTTGTTGCTTGCCCGCTCACTCACTCTTTCTCTCCCTCTCCCTCTCTCCATCTGTCACTATATACTTGGCAAATTCCAATGACTTCGTCCTTTCAACGTCCTTTCCACAGGATGATATGAAAGCTTTTAGCTTTTTTTCGCAATTTAATGTCTAAATTCTTTGGGGGCAAAAGCAAAAGCCTTGAAGCGTTTGTCCTCTTTATGCCCTTTTCTCTCTCTCGCTCTCTCTGTCTCCGTCTCTCTCGCTCTCTTTACTTTGCGGTGTACATATTTTCCTAGTTATGCATGCTGCATGTGGCATCCGGATTATTACCCGTTTCCACTTGCCGAAATACATGCTCATTATGTCATCAGCAAAGGCTGCAACTAAAGTAGAAAAGGCAGTGGCTTGGGATGGGGGAAGGGGAGGTTGGCTTAACGAGCTAAAAATTGCAATTTGGTAACCTAATCTAAAGCTGAAATAAATCTCTTCTACTTATTCTTGTTGTTGTTCTTCTTCAGTACCTTGAGACTTTTAACAGCTAGCGTCGAAAATTTCTTTGTAACTTAAACTTACAATTTAGTTTATCTTTTTTTTAATACTGTAATTCGGTAAGCAAATCTAATTTTGTTTGTATATAACTTATCCTTCAGGTTTTTCGCTAAGACGAAAAATTGTTTAAGACTTTAACTAAAAACAAATTTTAAATAAAACAAAGGCACATATTTTACCCATTTTTAAGTTAAAGTTTATACACATACAGAGATGATAAAAAAATCTACTTAAAAAAGAAAAAAACAGCTTAAGCAAATTTTTAATTTATAGAATTAAAGAGTTAAAAACAAATTAAATCTATAAGAGCTTTAAAAGTCGGAAACAAATATTTTTAAGCACATAAGGACAGTATTATTTTGTACTTAAATGTACAGTAATAGTAAAAATTATACAATGTTTTTTTTTAAATATCGATAAACCAAAAATTACGGATCTTAAAAAAACTCATTTCGCGGTAAAAACTTTAAAAAAGTACAATGAAAAAAGGTTGCTTCTATTATTTGTGCCACCACTGTACATGTATGTATGTTATGTTTGTTATCTATTTAATCTTGTTGAGTTTTGGGCATAAACAAATGTTTATCCGGCCATGCGACCCAGAAACATATTTGTTCTCAAATAGCACAAGAAAAACCCGAAAAACGAAAAGAAGAAAAAGAAATAACCGTAAAATGAACAACAAAGCAATAAGTTTTTATTTTTAAAGTAATGAGTTGAAGCAGCAACAACAACCACAACAACAACAATAATAACGATATGCTGCTCAAGCACAAAGTGTGTGCATACATACAGACATCAGTGTACATATGCATATGTATGTATGTATGTACAAGTACTTGTATATGACACGTGTAATTGACCTACTTTCCCTATGCGAAGAAGAAGCAAATGTTTGTTTGCCTGTGAAACTGACATACAGACAGATGCATGTGTGTGTTCCATTGCAGAGCCTAAGAGAGAGAGAGAGAGAGAGCGAGAGAGTGGAGAGGGGGTGTGTATAACAGTGCAGTATGACAGTGGTACTTAAAGAACATCATTTTATATTGACATGTTAATAGCCACAATTTGTTGAACAAAATTTATGCTCACACACAAACATATATACAAACAAATATCTATGTAACAGAAAAGCAAACAATAAATAAAAGCTAAGCAGAGAGAGAGAAAGAGAGCGAAGCAGAAGCAGAAAAAGCCCATACATTGGCTGGAGCTTTTACAGCAGCAAAAGCTCGCTCAGCATCAAGTATATAAGATACATTTGTATGTATGTATTTATGTACATGAAAGCTTCGTAGCTGTCTTGAAGCAGTAGTTTGTGGCTGTGTGGCAGGCGACAAATAGTTTTGTAGTCGACGACCTATTTATCTTGTAGCTACGCGCTGTCTGCGTTGTATCCATTAGATACATGCACATAAAGTAAATGGAAAAAACACGCATACAGCTAAATACATACAGTCTGTACAGTATGTCAAGTAAATGTGCTGACAAAGAAAAACACTAAAACTATTTTAATAATTTTTTTTATTTTATCTGGTTTAAAAATAAAAAAAACATACATTTTAATTCTTTGTCAAAACAGTTACTTGACACACTGTTTGTGAATTTTCTGCTTATCCAAACAATAACTTGACATACTGTATGCATGTTCAGACACGCCCCTTTGTTTAATACTAGTGCACAGGGAAAACTGTAGGAAAATTATAGTCAGAAATCATATTTAAAAAATCAAAATTGCTTTTAAAAAAAGCTGAAAAGAGCAAACGAAGCGCAACGAAATGAAATGAAATGAATTTAGCTGTGTTATCACAAAGCAGACAGATACAGATACAGAAACACACACAGATACAGATACAGATACATATGTATCTGCAAGATAGTTTTGTTTGTTCATTGTCGCGACAATGAGATAAAGTCAATTAGCTGAAAACAAGCGACTCTCAAGTGCAAAAACAAAAAAAACAAACAGACGAGGCGCGTAATTAATTAGTTTGAGAATACAGAGATACACACACACACGCACACGCACACTTACACACACCCACACAAATGCTTCTTCATTATCATTTTCATTATCAGCAGATGGTGACGTTCTGGCTGATTTAATTGCCAGACTGACAGTTGTAGTTTTTTGCTGACAAAAAACTTGAAAATTTTTAAAATTTCTTAATTAGGTTTACACAGCATTTACAGTGATGGAAACAATAATAGAAGCGAGAGTCATTTTGACATTTAAAACCACATATTCTAAATTGCTATAATTCTTATTATTCTTTGCGAAGCAATTTTAAGAATACAAAAATAAAGAAACGTTTCTATTATGTTTTCCATCATCGTATCTGCGTTGGTGTAAATGTATCTGTAAGATACGTGGTCATAGTTTGCAGCAAGCTAATCGATCCAATTGTTAAGACCGCTTTTGGCTCTATTTTTTGCTGCTGATGTAATCAGAATATGCCAGAAGTCTCTCGCCTGCCAAATTGTCTGGCTACTAGTGTACTTTATGACAACAACAACAGCAACAACAACAGCTACAGTCATAAATATTGTATATGCACACATGTAATATTCTAGTGGATAGCGAGCACGCGTTCTCTTCAGTTGTCGCTCGCTTTGTCTTCTGTTGATTTTAGCCAAAAAAAAAAGAAAAAAAAAACATTTCTTGGATATGTTTTCTCTCTACGTGACTTGACTCACCCCACCTCCTCCTCCTCCCCCTCTCCCTGTCCCCACTCCCACCTACACTGCAATTCTCCTGCTGCCAACTGTCACCTCGTATCTCTCTAGATTTATTTCAGTACGTGATTCTGGTCAGTCCAAAGCAAGCGAGGCTTAAATACTCTTTTTTGAAGAGTTTTACAAGCTGTGCACATCTAAACTTTACAGCTTTCCAGTTTGCAAAAGCTTTGAGCTTTTACTTAATCATGCAATTAAAGCTTGAAGCTGCAAAAGTATGTATTTATTTTCTAAAATTATATTTCTGGAAGAGCTTTTCAAAAGGAAAACATCATATGAAAGTTTATTAATATAAATATGAATATAGATTTAATAAACATAATTACAATGCCCTTTAAGCTTGATGAGCTTTATTAAACAATTTTAAAAGCTTAATTAACATAAATTTGGAGTATCTGCTTTTTATGAAAAAGCTCCACAGCTATTTAGGCAATTTATAAAACAATTTAAGCGTCCATTAAAATTAGTTTTTCATTGTTTAAACTTTTAACAAGTTAAAAATACAAATTGCATGGCAGAATGTTTTTTTATTTAAGGTATTTAAGGGGTATCTACTCGTCCATACGTATATAATATTTAACGATTTAATATCTAAGATTATTTAAAGGACGTACTTTCCACTCAAGATTCAAAGGGCTTTAAAACAATTTAAAATGAAATTAAATTAAAATATTTATGTGTATAAATGGAATACGATTGTTGTGCTGATAGAAAGCACCTAGCGATATAGCTGACGATATAGGAATAGCCAAATTACTTAAGTAATTAACAAATAGGACTTCATGGATGCACTTATTGATGATATGCGGTATTATGCTTTGAGCTGGCAAACTATCGAAAAGTCTAATTTTAACTTTTTTCCCTAACGATCGAGGTAACGAATTTAAAATTTTTTCTCTTGATAGTGAAAAAACTATCAAAACTTTTTGGAGAAATTGTAATTAGGGAGCTTTTAATTGAAAACTCGTTATTGATTTATCTATATCTTAAACTATCGCAAATATCGATCGATAGTTTGCCAGCCCTAGTTACGAACTTAATGCTTATAGGTAGCATGTCTTGAAGAGATGCGTGTATTGCTTAGCAGCTAATTATACGATATACATATGTATGTAATGCTAATGCTATCAATCTGATCTCTCGGGACTGGACATGGGATCGCCTCCGAAGGTTTCCTGCTTGGACACGTAGGAGGAACTGGGCGGTACCAGTTCTCGTGACTCTTCCCGTCGTCGCTTCTGATCCCGTTGATGCCCGAAGCGTTTGTTGCGCTTCATGTTCGTGAATCTCACGTAGATCTTGCCACGTCTTTCGGTGCGATAGAAGCAGAGCTGTTCCTTGGGGAACAACTGAAGAATCTCCCGTTCCAGCAGATGACTTCGCTGCAGCGTCAAATGCAATCGATTGTCCTCGTAGTAACTGCAGATGAGTTGAATCAATAGCAATCTCTGAACCGCATCCAACTGTTCGTTATGGCCAAGACGTTCCAGCAAAGATTGCGCCTTAATGGGCGATGCCTGTAGTATGGCCAAGACGGTAACACCGCTCTCAACACTCCCATCCATTTCAGGCATCTCGGGCTTTATCAAATCCGCCGCCACGAGTTCCGTGTGCACCAATTCCGTGTGATCACCCAGTGGCAATGGCACATTGAAGGCGGAGGATCCATCGGCCTCCTCGTTGAGGGACACAAATGGCTCCGATGGCAGCTGCTTGGCGCATTCGTCCAACAGATCGGGCTTGGAATGACTTTTCGTTGGTATCTGAATGGCCGCATTCACCGACAACGCACACTGACAGCCGCTGCAGTGTCCGCCACTGTTGCCAATGCTGCCAATGTTACTGTGACTGTTGCCACCACTAAATCCCCTCTCCGCATCCAGGGCTGCGTCCTGCAGCGGCACATTCATCCAGCGTCGCCAACGCTCCAAGTGATGCTCGAATCGTATTCGAGTTCCGTATCGGAAGTTGCGCAAGAGTTCGTTGAGATGATGACGCTTCAGCATCTGCAGCTCCTGTGTGTTGATGGCCTCCTCTATAAGCAGACAGCGAGACATTCATCAGACTTTTCATCATTCGTTTACGGACAATATCATGAAACATTCCATTCTTTCCATTACAGACAATTTCAACGGACATTCATCAGGCAATTTCATGAGATATTCAGCAGACTTTTCCTCATTCGTTTACAGACAGTTTCATGAGATATTCAGCAGACTTTTCATCACACATTTACAGACCATTTCATCAGACTTTTCGTCACTATTTTACAGACAATATTATGAAACATTTCTTTCCTTTACAAACAATTTTAACGGACATTCATCAGAAATTTCATCATACATCTACAGACAATTTCATGAGATATTCAGCAGACTTTTTCTCACTCAATTACAGACAGTTTCATCAGACATTCATCGAAGCTTTCCTGGCAGATTTACAGACATTTCATCAACCCAAATTTAAGTATAAAAACAATTATAATATCGATAAAAACTAAATGAAATTTCCTCGATTCCTCATATGTATCTCGAAAAATAATACTAGGAGATCCAGATTTTGAAAATGAAAATTAGTAAAATCAAACTTGGAAGCACGTAATTCGGCAAATTCAAAATATTTCATATGTAATCGCTCGATATTTACAAAACTAAACATTGCCCATACATTTTTTTTACTATTTGAAACTTAATTTAATCAAAATCTGAAAAGCTCAATTAAAATCTGTGAAATTAAAGTTATTTCTTTAAATATTAAGCAAAAAGATATTTCGTACAATAATATTTGTACCCTCAATAATTTTCCTTTTTTTAATTTCCTCATTTTGTACCTTTAATATTTTCTTAGTTGAATATTTTGTTTTATAATTTTTTACCATTACAAAAATAGTTTACCTTAGTTTTTTAATTTTTTCAATTTTAGACAACTATTTTAATTTTTCATCAAGCATTCAACAGACTTTTCATCGCACAATTACCCACAAAGTCATCATGCATTCATCGGACATCATTTCATCACACCATTTCAGACACCAACGCATTCATCAAAGAGATTTCATCAGCTTACGGTTTGTTTACCTTGCAAATGCGGCAACAGCTCGCTGACGTTCCATGACTTCAGTAGCTGAGCGAGCTCATCATATTCTTGGCTGCTGCTGCTGTTGGCCATGTTCATGCTGTTGTCGTTATGCATTTAACTTGGTCTACAATACATGTACACGCATGTATGTATGTTGGTTTGTAGGTATGTACACGTTACATATGCTCTAGAAACCGGCGTACATCCTTTCGTCACGAACGAAACTGCGGCACTGAATTTTGCAACAGGCGCGAAGCGCGTACATACCCTCCGCCTATACCTGTCTCACACACACACACACACAGGCACACGTATCATCCACTCACACACACACACATATCCAATCTGTGTCGTCGTCGCTTTCGTGTCGTCGTCGTCGCTGTTGTTGTTGTTTGTTATTCGCTGTACATACACGTACATAGTACAGTCATGCCATCGGTTTCATCGTTTCGTTATTTCGTCGTTTCGTTGGCTGCTTTTCTGCCGTTTCGTTGTTCGCTGTTCGCGTTTTCGTCGTCATTCGTTGTCGTCGTCTTCATCGCTTTCATGTATGTATGCATACCAGTGGCGTGCCTTAAAGGGGGTTACAGTCAGTATGTCAACTAATTGTTTGCAAAATTAAATACAAAGTCACACAAATTCACATTCCTCGTAGAAATCATCCCTTTTCCTCTTCCTTTCTAGAGATCCCTGACCTTACTTACTCTAGTACTTGTATTATTACTAATTATTACTACTAATACTTTTTGATCTGATTGGGTTTTTCTGGGTTTTTCACAATCCCTGCAATAAATGTTGGAAAATTTTTAAAAATGTTTGAATACACCAGATTTTTAATTTTTTCTTTTTTTTAAATTATTATTTCAGTTATATTTAAATTTAATTTTAATTAATTCAATATTACTTAATTTTTTATATTACTTAACTTTTACTTAAACTTTTACATTAATTTTGGTCAATTATACTTTGTTGACACTAAATAAATAAATAATTAAACCTTGTAACATAATTATTTATTAGGATAGACACTTGTTTTCATGTTAAGTCCTTCACAATAATTTTCACATGTGTATTTAAAAGTAAAATAATTAACAACTTTAATGAAGGTAGAAACAAAAACAAGACAAAATTTTTGGAAAATATACAATTAAATTTTTTTCTTTAATTTTCTTATGTATTTATCACCATTCAAATATTTTCCCTTTAGTTCACAGATACATATGCACAGATTGTTTCCAAGGCAATTCTAACCAGAATCACCCCTTTTGAAATAATTTCGAAATACGCCTCTGTGCACACGTATGTAAGTATGTTTACATAATACTTACACATGTGCTATGTATGCATAATGCATACATATACAACACTGTATGTATGTATGTATGTATGTATGCACAACCGTTGTTGTTATGTAAATACATTCGAGCATACATACATACTTACATACAATCGTATGTTTGTTGATAAAAGCTGTTCAAATATTCGCACTCCCATTTGAAAAAAATAAAAATAAGGAAATAAAATAAAATCGAATTCTGTGTAAGTGCAGACTTTGAATGTTGCATGTTGCATGTTGCAAGTTGCAAGTTGAATTTTGATCGCAGTGCGTGGACAGTGGTTTCTTTTTTTAAGAGGTGTCAAATTCAATCGTAAGTTTGTATGTATGTATATTTGTATCTGACATTCATACATCCATTTATACATGCTATGTACAATTTCCTTTTATTCCTTAAGGCGTCCACCTTTTCAGCTGACTTGTGTGTGCCACGCCTCTCGCCCTCCGCCCCCTTTTGTTGTCTAATGCACTCAGCGGCAGATGTGCAGCTGGGTTTCCCTAGCTCTTCCTCCCTCTCCCTCTCCCTCCCCCTCCCTCTTCTCACTCTCTTTCCTCTTTCTTTTCACGCAACTCAAAAAATCAACTTCAAGACATTGTTAGCCCAGTAACAAAGTGGTTGCAGCGGCTTATAAGTTTGTGGCAATGTAAGACTATTTATTTTTATACCCGTTACTTTAAAAATAAGTAAAAGGGTGTATTGTATTCGTTGCAATGTATGAAACTGGGAGAAGAAAGCATCTCCGACCCTATAAAGTATATATATTCTCGATCAGCATCAACAGTTTTAAGCAATAGAAGTGCCTAAAAGCATGCAATACAAAATATTTTTAGTTTATTTAAATAAGTAACGGGTATCCTAAAGCCGGGAGTTCGACTACAGCCTTTCTACTTGTTAATAAATTAATAAATTCTTTAAATATTTTTTTATGCTAATTAATTTTTCCCCATTAATTTCATATAAATGGTTTTTAAAACGAACTGCGGGTACTGGGCATTCAAGAGTCGAGCAGCTGGAGCTGAAGACGCACTCTTAGTTGGAGTCGGAGTTGGAGTTGGAGTAGGAGCTGATTGTTGTTGCTGCTGTTGTTGTTGCTGTTGTAAAGTAGCCAACGCTACGCAGGTTCAATGAACTTCTTTTGTAAATGTTTTCCATTCTTCTTCAACTCCTCCTTCTCCCATACAACATCATCTTTTTTGTATTTTTTGTTTACTTGGCCCGCTTTACTGTCGTCTTTGTTGTTGTTGTTGTTGTCGTTTTTTGGGCTACGACTTTCCGGAATTGCTTCACCCATGTATTTTTTTTTATTTTCATTTACTTTTTTCACTTCTTATGACAAAACCGCATCCAACGCCCGTTGTTCACTTTTAGTTCAGTTAAAATAAAATGCCTTCATTATCTCAGTATGTGAACAAACCTTCCAAGATAAATGGAAATTCTAATATACGGATACGGATGCAATTTTCCCTTCCCTCACCTTACCCTCAACTCCCTGACTTTCCTTCCGTTTCAATTTTCAATCTTTGGGTTTTTCCTTTTACCTGACTGCAAGAAACCTTTATTTTGTTTCTTTGCGCTAATGAGTTTGCATTTGAGAAATCTTCAACGAAATTCAAGAGTTTTCCATTTATAATTGAGTGCCTGTAATCATCTTTTTAATCAGCACTGTCTTTGGTTTCCAATTAAGTGCAAATTGTTTGAAGATACAAATTAATAAGTGAACAGAAAAACAAAGTATTCATTAGACTGATGAGCACAGTATTCATTTCAATGCCTTGGTAGCAGTAAATTTTAGTAGAATATTGATTAAAGTCCTAGATAGAAGATATCTTAAAATATATTTATAATAAACTAATTGAGATTAATTATTCTGTTGACCTTTGTGTCTCTTTGTTGCACTTGAATAATGTCAGCTCATCCAATCATTATTCATCTGTCACTTCGACACTCTTAATCTGTTCTATTTTTAAGTCTTCAGAGTTCACAAAAATATACAGATTTATGTTTGTCTGCTTAAAAATATCTTTTGGCGATTTCCTTGTAGCGATTTTAAATATTAAAGTGATTTTGAAATAAAATATTAAATTTAAATAAAAGTATTCTGAATTCATCTGAACTGTCTGGAAAATAAGATTAAATATGCTGAAATCACTTTAATTTTCTTAGATTTTTAATCTCATATTTTTTTCAAAAAGAAACTTTAAAAAAACTAAGATACATATAATATCGAAAATAAAGTTTTTTACTGAAACTTTTTTTTTTTTCTTATAAATATCTTTTTTTCTAAAAATGCTTCTCTAATATTGCTTTATACTGAAGTTATCCTAAGAAATTCTAAATAAATATTATATCTTTTTTCATAAAAAGAAATATTTTTAGAGAAATTAATAGACATAAAATATTGAATATAGAGTTCTAGACTAAAATTTTTTTAATATTCTTAAAAATATCTTTTATTTGCTCTAAATGTGCTTTTACTGAATCTTTCTACTGAAGCTATCCTAAAAATTCAAAAACAAATATTTATTTAAATCTCAATAGATTTTTCTTGTCAATCGGGTTCAGCTAGATGTTAAGGTAAAGTTACAGCTTTAATTAACTGGCATTGTAATCAAGTCAATTCAATGGAATTACAGGGTGACCAGAAAAAACGGAGACAAACTTTAATATGTCCGTAAGCAAAAGTATGTTACCGGATTTAATTAAATGTTATTTTATCGTATTCTTCATTCTTTTTTGTACTAGTCACAACATTTTTTATCCATTGCTGTTAAATTTTCCTGTGGTTTCAGAATGTCAAGTAAACGTTGTGCAATTTTAGAGCTGTTTCATCAAGAAAAACGTCAAATGTGAATTTGTTCGTTTGCTCGAGGTGCCTAGGTAGACTGTGTCCAAGGCCACCCGCCACTTTAATGAGATTGACCATGAAGGTTATCGTCCGGGAAGAGGAAAAAAAGCACCGTCAATACTTCTACCAATCGTCAAATCATTCGAAAGCGGGTGATGCGAAATCCGAGGGTCTCCATGAGGAAAATTGCCCGTGAGACCGGAATGAAACGTGATTCTGTTTGGTAAATGGCGAAGAAGCACCTTGGACTCAAGCCGTACAAGCTCAAAAAATTTCAGATCCTTACGGATGAAAACAAGCGCGTGCGGCTGCAAAGATGCCACCAACTCAAGCGTCGGGCCGCAGGTCGGCGATAGGAGCGCGTCCTTCTCACGGATGAGAAGCTGGTAACCGTCGAGCAGGCTCACAACCACTAAACTGCAGGATCTGGTCCGCCGAACCTTCGGGTACGTCGGCCATTGTCAAACATCGCCAAAATCCGAAGTCCGTTATGGTCTGGGGCGGCATTTGCGCCAGCGGCACGAAACCCCTGGTTTTCGTGGATCAAGGGGTTAAAAGAAACCAAGAAGTGTACCGCCACGACATTCTCGACGCCGTGGTAATTCCTTGGGCCCAACTGCACTTCGGCGATGCGGACTGGACTTTTCAACAGGACTCTGGCCGGCTCACAAGGCGAAAATGACGCAAGACTGGTGCAAAACCCATTTTCCGGACTTCATCTCGTCTGCTGAATGGCCACCCTACTCGCCGGATCTCAACCCGATGGACTACAGCGTGTGGTCGATATTGGAGGCCAGGACCTGTGCTAAGCCTCACAAAAGTGTGAAGGAGCTGATGCAATCGCTGCTCTTGGAATGGAACCGACTGTCTCCCGAGGACCTGCGGCCCATGGCCTACAATTTTAAATCACGTTTGGACCTGTGCATGGCAGCTGGAGGAGACCATTTCGAAACCGGCTGAGAATCTTACTACTAGTAATCCACTTTATCGTTACTAATTGTTGCTTTGCTAAATTTCTCTCGTTTAGTAAAATTATAGTTAAAAATGTTTGTCTCCGTTATTTCTGGTCACCCTGTATTTGATCTAATAAGCTTGAATGTCTCAACTGATTCCGCGTAGAAATGGTCATGATAAATATCAGGTAACAATCAGAGCCACGTATTTCTCCCCTCGCTTCATTAGCTTACAATACAAACTGGTTCTCTGGCCTTATTTACATACAAATTTTTGTACTTTCCACCCTAGAGATACAAGATACAAGATACATATGTATTTCACTTACAACGAATATTGCGATTGCATTCCGGAAAAGAAGTCTGAGGCGATAAGACGCAGTATTTTCTATATACATATATTGTCACATTCTAATGAAAATTCCTTCAGGTAGCATAGGGAAGGAAAACACAAAGAAATTGCATACATACTGAAAATGTGACACGGGGCAAATGTGGAAAACATGCGCAGTAACCAAAAAAAAATAATAATACAACTTGCGAGGGTTGCTTGGCAGGGTTACGGCGAGGGTTGGGGCGAGGGGAGGCAACACTGGTTTGAACCAAAGTAAAGAAAACGATTCAAGAACTTGAGTTGCATTGCGTTGCACATGGGAAATCGGGAATCCGAATCGGGAATCTGAATCGGGACACTGTGTCAACGACGACGACGACGACGCTTGGCAACAACGAAATTCCGCAAGAACTCATGATGATGATAAGGTTGCTCCCTCTCCCTCTCCTCTTCTCACCGCTCTCTAATCAATTTCATTGCGGAAATAGACCGAGTCACAGATGTATGCATGCATGTATGTATGTGTGTGTACATAAAGGAAACAAGCAAGCAAAAAATTACCAAGATGCTTGACTGTTAAATGCCCAGCACTTTTAAATACTTATTTTATTTATATTTATTTAACGTCAACTAAGTAAATAAATTTAAGTATGTAATTAATAATTCAAATTAAACAGTTCAAAGCTGTGATGATTTTTAAAAACATTATTAAATGATTAATTGGAAAAAACCCAGTAAAATTTAATTATAATTATATTTTAAATTCCCACAAACATACAAGTCTCTGCACACTTTTATGTACTGGGCCAACTACTTGAGTTTAGCAACATTACAAAGACGCAAACTGCGCAGCTTTCTGTTTGCTTTGCCGCAGCAGCAGCGACGCAATTTTCAACATTTTTGGCTGCTCTTCTTCCAACGACGACGCTTTCCATTGTATTGGAAACGACTTAGATTCGTCACATGTCTGCGCTGAGCTTGAAGCGTTACGTTTGCTGCGGCTTAGCTGCTCCCATCAGCAGAAATTTTGGGGGAGCTTTAAAAAGCTGCGCGACAAAGACAACAACAACAACAACAAAGGCAGCGGCAGCGACTGCGACGCCAACGTCATCGACGACGCCACAAAGTATTCTGTTGTTGTTGTCTCTCGTTGACCTACACTGGCTTCCCCTATAGCATACATACACAACTGCACATAGATATACATATGTACGTATGCATGTACATGGGTCTGTTGTATATGGAACGCATTTTTGGTTGGAACTGGAGGCAAAGGCAAAGGCTGCGCACATTCGCCAATGATTATTTGCTGGCATTAGACGCGCATATTTCCACAGCTGGCAACGAACAACGGACAGCGGACAGTGGTGGCAAAAAGTTCTCAGCACACTCATTCGATAAGAAAAAGAACGCAACGGATCAAAAGTGTCGCCTAATCGTCAAGGGAAAAACCAAAATAAAGAATAACAAAAAAAATAAAGTTCAAGTCAAGCAAATAATAAATTTATGCGAAGCTTCCTAATCGTGATAAGCAAATACAGTAGGACAAGTAATTATTTTAACAAGGCAAAAATTCAAATAATTTATGTTTTCAAAAATCAAAACCAATTTGAGTGAATTTAAATTGAATAATAAAAATATATTGAAGGAAAACTTCATGTAATACTTAGAAATTTAAATTTTCGTAGTTTTTTCCTATTTTTCATATTTAATTATACTTTCAACTTGTTCTTAGCACAAGTTAAAATAAAGAAAAACTGAATGTATTTAATTTTGAATATGAGTTTAAAGAAAAAAACTATATAAATCTTTAATTTGTTTATCAAAACAATTACTTGACATGCTGTATATGAGTTTTTGTAAAGCTTGCTACTTAACGTTATCACGATTAAGAAATTTCCTGTAAACAAATTATGAATTGACCAGGAAACGGTTAAATTGTAAGTATACGTCAGTAGTTGTGGGATGAACCCAGAATTGTTCGTAGAATTTGCTATTCCCCTTGCACTAGGTTAGTCAGTTGTGACTCTATCGCTATCATTATCATGAATACACAATGTTGAATGTAATTAAATCAATGGAATTAATTGGAATTTGAACCTGAGTTGAGTTCTCAGTGCTCGGTTCGCAGTTTCAGCTTCATTGCTGGCAGTTGCCCCGTCTAATTAGTCACTCGTGCACATTTCAAGGTTTTCCAGTTGTTAAATAACTATACTCTTTGTTATATACGCGAACTAGTTGTACATATGTACATATACGTATTCAAGTTTATACGACGACCTTTGTCGGTTTAAATGAAATCAGCTTTTAAAATCACAATTTGATTTGAATTTTTCTAATGACAGCCTTATAAATTACTGCATTAGTCATACAAGATACATAAAATTAAACATTTTGTATGCATTTTATTAAAATCAGCGGATTTCCATTAACAGTTCTACAATGTGTCGTATTTTTGTATAAGAACATAAAAGAACTCAAAAGTTGATAATTAAGAAAAGATTGTTAAATCAGGTTTAGCTGCCGTGTAAACTTGATAATACACATACATTGTGTATTTACAGTGGAATTTGTATTTAAAGTTCAAAAGCGCAATGTACAACAAAAGCTGAGCTCAACTCAGTTCCAACTTCCCAATCCACATACACACACAATCCACAAACACACACACATACATTTCTATTGGAGCTTGGAAACTAAAAAGAACCTCAATTAAAACCAAACGGACGTGCACACAAACATGTTTTTATTTTTATTATTATGCCAATTGTTGTTGTTGTTGTTTTTGCTGCTGCTGCTTTTGACTGATGACAGTTATCATTGGGGAAAACTCAACTGGGCAGCATTGACACACACACAGATACAGATAAATAGATACATTGTATCGGATGAAAATCATTAGTTTTTATGCGCTGACAGCTGATGTGACAACCTAAATTAGTAAAAAAAAAAACACAAGTAAACTTTCTAAAAACAACTTTGAATAGTTAAAAAACAGGAAATATCAGAAATAAATTACAAAAAAAAACTCTAGTATTTGTCAGATGCAAGAATTGACGGCTAGATTATCTTAAAGATAAATTAGTAGGTCACTGAGCTTTATACTCCAAAAAGTAGGGAAGAAAAGAACAAGTCGAACCAAATTCCAATCAAAACAATCGTATGCCAAATGGAATTATTAGATTCCATTGTGAAGTAACTGCAGAGAGAGAGAGCGTCCAATCAAATCCAATGGAAAGCTTTCACGCATAAACAAATTGTGGTCGCTGGCTGGTGGACTGCGTGTGGATTGTAATTGAAAGATGCAAGAAAGATTGAGAATACAAATGCGATCGTGCTTGGAGCGCATTAACTTTTAACCCAAAAAAAGATTTCTTGTATTGGTAAACATAAACAGAGAGGAGCGAGAGAAAGAGAGAGAAGAGAAGTAAATTGGAAAACTAAATGAAATCACATGCAGCACACGTTTTGCTCGTAAAGAGGCGGCAAAAGACCAAAAAGAAGGCCACAAAATACACATAAAATATATGGAGAGTGAGAGAGAGACGAGAGGAAGAAGGGCAGCTTTCTTTCGTTTTACGAGTGCGTGGCTTTTAATTTTCAACATAAAACGCAATAAAACCAACAACAACGCAGCAGAGAGAACAAACGCAGCAGCAACACTAAGCAGAAGAAGAAGAAACAACAGCAACTGTGGCGTCATCGCCAAAAATTTGTTTCGCTTTTGAAACTCGTTCGGTTTCTCTTCATGTTTGATGTGTTGATGTCGTCATCATGCAATTACAGTACTGCAAGTAATTCTGTAGACAAAAAAACAAATGCTTAATATTTTTATAAAAAATAGTTCCTATTGATTAGCAACTAAAGTATGAGAGGAAAATAATTAAAATTAATAATTGTCGTTTGTCAAAACAATTACTTGACATACTGTGCGCATACAAAATAAAAAACTTGAACGCAAAGAGCAATAAGCGATAGGCAATAGGCAACACAATGAAATTAGTCATTTGATGCAATTTCCGCCCACTTGACGTTGCCAGGCAACAAAAACAACAGCAAGAAAATGCAGCTGCAGCTTTCGCATGACAAGTGCAAACGCAACAACAACACTGCACACACACAAAGTTAGATCGTGGTGAAGTTAACAGTGGTGAAGTGAGGGGGACAGCAGGTTGGTCGCTAAGAAGAAAAAAAGGCGCGCACATTTGCACCAATAACCCAGTTTCAGTTTCTAGTTTGCACTTACACAAATACATAAGTCTCTGTGTGTGTGTAAGCATGTGCAGAAGAAGTGCAAAAGAAGAAGCAGAGAATTGCAATACACAGTGAGAGCGAAAAACAAGCAAAGCTGCCGTTATTGTTGTTGTCTTTCTTGCTATTGTAAATAACAAGTTTTCTAGTTGTGCAAAATGATGACACACTTTTGCACACACACATATACACGCTGATTGGCAACTATTTACATACAATATGTACTTGCTTCCTGCGGTCACTGTCCAACACTGCTCCTCCTGCTCCACCACCCACTTAACCAACGTCTCTCTCTCTCTCTCTCTGTGGCACACTTTCTACCACACACACAACTACACATTTTCTAATTAGATTTGTTTTCATCAAGCATTTTGCATACGCCCACTGCCGTTATCTTTGCAATTTATCTAAGCATAAACTCAGCATTAATTTTTGTTGTTTATTTTTTTTTTTGTAATTTTGTTTTTTCACAACTTTGATATGCATCTTTTCATAGCGTTTCAATGGAAATATCGTTAACGGCGTCCAAGCTACAAAGCTACAGAGCTACACACACACAAAAAAGAGCAGCAACAGTCACAGCCACAAATTGAATGTGTGTCAACGACAAAACTACATACATACATACATACACCACAATATTCTCGCTTATGTGCTGCTGTAACTGGCAAAGAGCTTTCACGAAGCTTGGCAGCGCTGCTCTCGCACATATGTACATAACACACTCACACAAATACATAGCTTATATTTACTGTACTTGCGCGCGGGCTTATATAAAACTGGTTTTGTCGCCGCGTTGCCGTCGCTGGCGCTGCTATCGATTCATTCGTGCGTTGAACGTTGCACCGTGCGGTTCGTTGGGCGCTTGTAGCGCTTTAACCAAACTAAAATTCTACAATCAAGTGAAAAAGAATATAAAAACCAAAAGGAGAGCACATGAAAAAAAAAACTACTCAACGCGAGCAAAAGAATCCGTTGTTGCTAACGTGGAAAATAGTTAAAATAGTGGCGCGACTGTTGTTGTTGGTGGTGGTTGTGGCTTTGTCGCTGCTGCTGCTGCTGGTGGTGGTTTTTTCTAGTGAACTTTGCCTGGAGACTATACATGTGTATGCATATGTGTGTACGATTTTATATCATGTGTATCATGTGAGCAAAGCTAAAAGAGAAATTTAAAAAAATAAACTTTTAAATAAAACGTGCACAACGCAAACGAAAAATATTCCTGCAAAGCGCGCGCATTACGTAAAATCGTAAATTAAAAGAAATAAAAGAAAATGAATGACAAAAGAGAGCAGGAAAAAGCAAAAGCTGCTGCCAAGAACCAGGAACTTGAATGACACATTTTTGAATCGACCGACAATTACGCAACTTGCAAATGGCGCTGAGTAAATGGAGGAAGAGTGTGAGCATTGCCATCTCGCTCGCGCTCGTTGATTAAACTGAACACTCACACACACAAGCACTTCGACAAGTTTGCATGTGGGTTTTTACTATCGGCTGAAGGCAAAAGTCTGAGAAAAAAAATATATATATTTATATGTACATGTGTGTATGTGCTTGACTACATATTTCTTCACCTAAATTCGATAGAGGAAAAAAAAGCTTCGCTCCGGGCAACGTCATAATTTATAAAACACACACCAACACATACATACGCGAATTCTAACGAAACGTTCGCTCAATCGCTCTCTCGTTCGTGTTTGCTGCTCATTCGTTGAGTTGACTTTTTTTCGTCAAGTTTGCTTTCGGCAGCGGTTGCTTTGTGTTTGCTCGCGCCATTTGCAGCTGCACAGCGAACAAAGTTGGCCGCGTTTTTCGTGCCGCAAGCTTTCCGGGGAAGCAGCGTTACACAAATCTAATGGAATTTTTTCCTCGCTGCTGCTTTTGCCGCTCGCGCTTTCGTGTATTTGTTTTACATGCTATCCATATATATATTGTGTAGCGTGTGTTAAATTGTGAAGGAGTTTCTCTTTTTATCAACGTAACGTACTGCAACCTATGTGGGAGCGAGACGGGGACTTACTGTGCTTTTGAAGTAGTCAGTCTTTTTCTCTCTCCTATACAAATTGCGGGCGTATCAACATGCTCAAATTATTATCCTGGAAATTGTGTTTTTTTAATTATTAAATAGTGCTTAACTCTTAAGATACAGAATATGTTTATAATTTTCGATTCATTTACATGAAATTTCAATAAAAATTGCTCTGCTATGAAACGTTTTCTTTTATTACACATTTTATTATTCCCTCGCACTCACACACACGCATGCATATTTCTAGCTCTGTCGCACGTATACGCTTTATCAAACGAGAGAAGTGGCGACGCAAGCGACGAAACCGTTACGACTATGAACAGAACAAACGGCGGCAGAGTCTGTTTCTGTTATATTTTGTTGTCTTGTTGCTAAGTCAGTCAGTCACAACTTGCGTACGTATGTATGTGTGTATGTATGAAGGAATGAAACTGTACTGTGGGTAGAAATACTTTTTTTCCTTCTAGTTTTGGAGAGAGAGCAACAAATAGGTCGCTCTCTAAACACACACGCATACATTTGCATGTGTACGCGTGATTTTATCTTTGAAGAAAGTTGATTAAGAAATCAGTTTACATGGGGCCCGAAAAGCTTTTGCAGTTTGGACCTTTAACAAAGGGTTTTAACACCTGACGTCTAACGCCTTGTCCAATTAGCGAACAAGCACAAATTAATTCAAATTGGAAATTTAATCATTTGGATTTTCTATTGAACGCGGCAATCTATCAATTTACAAAATAAACAAGTTCTACGTGATGTCCACACGCACACACACACACACATCACCCTGCTGACAGGTGAGAGTCTCTTGCTGGGAATTTTTGGGGTGCTTTGCATATGCGCATACATGAGTGTGTGTGTGTGTGTACAGACAGTGGATGTTGTGGCCAACGGAGCGAACGGGAAGAGAGGGAGATGGAGATCTCTGTGTTGATCATGTGGCCAAGTGTGTCGCGTGTGTCATACAGACAGACATACAGTGTTTCAAGTAATTATTCTAACAAAATAAAAAAAAATATTTATTTTATTACAATTATGTGATTTTTTTTTCATTGTCAAAACAATTACTTGACATGTACATATGTGAATTTATTTGTATATTGTCAAAACAACTATTTGAGTTACTGTATGCACCGCCCCCAAACCGCATTCTCATGGGATGTTCATGTGAACGTCAAAAATTCATTTTTTTCCCTACCGAAACAATTAAAATGACTAAGAAAATTTAGTTTGTGTCAGGTTTAATAGTTGTTGTTGTTGCTTATATTATATTGTTGGTGATGCAATTTTTCTGTTTAAATTATTTGGAAAATTATATGCATACATATAAATAAATGGAAAGACTCATTAAATGCAGCATTCAGTCGAGACGAATAAGAATACTTAATTCTATTGCCAAACACAAAGGCAGCAAAGCGCTTAAATTTTATGTAGTAAGTAAAATAAAAAATATACATAATATAATATAAAAAAAGTATTGCAGTTTTGTATCATGTATTTTCATATGAAAAGATGTTTCTTTCAAATGTTTTCATTTCTTCAGATCATTTCCATA